>JBBDGP010004797.1:0-15266 GCA_037952835.1 Lithobates septentrionalis | reverse complement strand
ATGTGAAATGCACAGAAATTAAAAAGCGCATTCCTGTGCAAGTCACATCTGATTCTGTGCAGTGCGTTTTGAGTCCACTTATTCTGGATGGTTCAAATAGCACCGCATCGAAGACGTGCAGGCAGCTTTTTCTTATTCTCACTTGAACAAAAATCGCATGGGTGTTTATACCCATGAGATCCAGTCAGGCAAAAGCACTGCATTTGTGACCTGCTTTAGGGGTATCATTAACTTTCCATTGACACCCTCAGCAGATCGCACAACACTGATTGCTTTGCGGTGCGGGAAACGCATAAGTGTGAACCGGGGCTAAAAAGTGCTGCAACTGGTTCTTATGGAACAAAGGTATGATCCGGTGTGGGTGCAGACAAACACACGGCATTTGTGACATGCATTTGGGGTGTCGTTAACTTTGTATTGACAGCCGCTGCAAAACGCAAATGGAGACGGAGACGGTTTGCATGCGGTATGAATCGCACAGGAACACAGTGCATTACTGTGCGATTCATGTGCGGGCATAGTGTGAACTGGCCTTTATAATGCATTAATTTCTGATCTCTATATGCAGTCCAGAGTGCCCTATGGAGAAAATTTTCACATAAAGCGGCAACAATACCCGTGATCTGTCACAGCTGTATACTCAAACATGCTGCCATGTGTTTTCTCCCCCCTTTAACAGGAATGTGGCTTCTCTATAAACACAGAAGTTTATATGACAAATTTTCATTACCCCAACATCGAGCAAAAATATTATATTACTAAGTTGGAACTTGCACCCCTAGGTGAAAATGTGTTGGGCTAGCAATAGAAGGGCAGATGCAATCTGGAGAAAGATGCACGAGAAGGCGTCTACCTATCATTTGTCATGGAGATACCTGCTGTTTGCCCGATAGACCATACGGTAAGCACTTTTCTTACAGGGACAGATCAGCCAAGTCGCATGGAAATTTTCCAGCTGGTTATCACTTTCTAATTGTATCCCTAGATGACTCAATTCCTTGTCCAAGCATTGTATCAGATCACTGGATATGCACATGTAAAGCCAGCTTTGTATCTGTTTATCTGCAGTCTTCTCTCTCTACATCTGTTAAAAGTGCGGAATTTATAAAGCGTGTCTAAGATCACAGAAGAGGGGGCAGAGATCTGAGGTCACACACTGCAGAGCTCAGTGAGCTGACGGGAGGAGAGAGAGGAGAGAGAGGAGAGAGAGGAGAGAGAGAGAGAGAGAGAGAGAGGAGAGAGAGGAGAGAGAGGAGAGAGAGGAGAGAGAGGAGAGAGAGGAGAGAGAGGAGAGAGAGAAGAGGAAAGGGAGGAAAGGGAGGAAAGGGGAGGAAAGGGGGGGAAAGGGGGGGAAAGGGGGGGAAAGGGGGGGAAGGAAAATGGGAAAGGGGGGGGGAAATGGGAAAGGGGGGGGAAATGGGAAGGGGGGAAGGAAGGGGGAAATGGGAAAGGGGGGAAATGGGAAAGGGGGGGAATGGGAAAGGGGGGAAATGGGAAAGGGGGGAAATGGGAAAGGGGGGGAAATGGGAAAGGGGGGGAAATGGGAAAGGGGGGGAAAATGGGAAAGGGGGGGAAAAATGGGAAAGGGGGGGGAAAATGGGAAAGGGGGGGGGAAATGGGAAAGGGGGGGGGAAAATGGGAAAGGGGGGGGAAATGGGAAAGGGGGGGGAAATGGGAAAGGGGGGGGGAATGGGAAAGGGGGGGAAATGGGAAAGGGGGGGAAAATGGGAAAGGGGGGGAAAATGGGAAAGGGGGGGAAAATGGGAAAGGGAAGACACCTCACCATAAAGCACACAGGAACAGAGCTGAGGCTGTACACACTGCCTATAGAGGGATATGCTTTGTTCATATTTCATGTCTGAGGTTTACACAACCATTTTACTGCATTCTCTGCATGAAGGTAAAAAATGTCCCATTACTTGTATACTCATCTGAGCTCGATCCAGCACTGTGCCCATCTGCGACAGCTCCCCCCCTCTCTGCGCTCACAGAGGCAGCAGCAGGAGTCATTGGTGCCTGCTGTTGTCAATCAAATCCTGTGATCAGGGAGTGGGGCTGAACCACACCGCGTGTTACTAGGCGCACACAGCCAAGCTCGGGAGAAAGCTTGCAGGTGCGATCCTATCCAAAGCAGCTTCCTATGGTGGTGCACCGAGGAGGAGGAGCCAAGAGCGCTGGAGGGGGAACCCAGAGAGGTTCAAATACCGGGTAATATTTTATTTAGGAAAATAAGCTTTACAAATGCTTGAACTGAATGGAAATTGACAGGTCACCATACCCAGATCTGTAGCATGTGGAACATTCATAATATGCACTGCACCCATCTGCTGACAGTAGTCTCCGTGGGCCCAGATTTTTAAATAATGTGCATTTCAAAATGTAGAAAACTGCATCCTGTGTGAACACCACATTTTATCTAATGCAATTTCTTCCCAAGACCAAGTTTAAAATGATTAATGACTATTCTTTTCACACCTCTGTCAGGTCCCCCCCCCCCCCCCCAATCCAGCCACTTCACTGTATCTGCCTGAAGGCTCTTGCACCACAAGCTGGCACTTCCCCCTCAGCTGTCAATCACAAGCACATGACCTTCTGCCTGTTCTTGCATTACTTCCTCCAAACCACACGTCCCGGCTGTAAATTTCCGTGTGATATCCAGGAGACTTCTCTCCCCACAGCCTCTTGCAGATGATCATTTTGTACAGAGAAATTAAAATGCAGCAGACATTTCATAGCATCCTATCTGCTGCGTACAATGTAGAAGGGTTCACATAACTGGCCTAAAAAGGAAGCCGGAGCAAACATTATCAGACACAGACATCTGTATGAAGCAGAAAAGCCCCTTAAAGGAAAAATACAATAATATTACGAGGGAAGAGGAGAAGAAACATGGTGGGGGGGAGCAATTTTCAAGCCAATTAGCAGCACAACTATAAAAACTGGACGTCTCTCATTCAGCTCAGTATATTTAACAATTTTTTTTTTAAAAAATTTTTGTTGAGTATTTTCAACCCCAGATCCCGCAATCCTGGCCAGTTTTGCACAGATCTGAGAGAGACTGATCTGCACTACCGATGGACAATTTGAAAGTGGACAGATTTTTGTTGCCCCTGTGCTACTTCAGAGGAGAGAGTGTATGGAGGAAGTTGCACTCGTCAGCTTTTCAGGCTGAAAAAGAGAAAACCACTTAGAAGTAGTATGGGATTTTTATTTTAGAAGCATACTTGCCTAGGTAGATGCAGCATCTGTCCCCCCGCCGACTGAGAACCGAGCGATCAAACACCACAGATCGTTCAGTTCTCAGAGCTCCCTGAACAGAGAGCCGGTGACTGTCAGGTGACTGCATTAAGGTCCAACCAACCATTGTCAGCTCCCCAGCCCACCCCCCCCCACAAATACCTACCTTAGCTGATCTGGACCCAGCACTGTGCCCGAGAGCAGCCACTGGCTCCTGCTGCTGTCAATCAAATCCAGTGACAAGGGAGTGGGGGGCAAGCCATACAATAGAGACACAGAGCACGGCTTAGGATCGAGCCTGCACATGTGCCAGCATAGAAGACGGCTTCTTGTGGTGGAACATGGAGTAGATCAGGGATAAGCAATTAGCGGACCTCCAGCTGTTGCTAAACTACAAGTCTCATCATGTCTCTGCCTCTAAGTGTCACGATTGTGGCTGTCAGAGTCTTGCTATGCCTCATGGGACTTGTAGTTCTGCAACAGCTGGAGGTCCGCTAATTGCATATCCCTATAGTAGATGAAAAGCTAAGAGCACCGGCTTATAGAAGAGGATCGGGGCCGCTCTGACATGTTTATGCTATAAAATACAAATCAAAAAAACAACAAAAAAAACCACAACTTTACAATCGCTTTAAACATCTCAATCCTATTTAGCGCCACCTTGCTGTGCAACAGAATTGATAAATGTCCCCCAAAAGTGCTTCTCTGATGTCTAGTGAAACAACCAGTTTGTCATGTGATCACATCCAAAAAAAAAAAAAGAAGTACCCTATATACAAGAAGTTGTTTGTAACGTAGGCACTGTTGCAGGTTACAATCTTATGTTTTTCCATCAAATCCAGGCAGATGGAAAAATAAAGGCAATGTTTAAAAAAAATAAATAAAAATAAAGATTTAATAAAAATAAAGATTTTATATAAATATCCATCTATATAAATGCAATGCAAATGTTGAAGAATCTGACATGGCATCTACATCTTAATTCCCTGAACAGGAGAGGGAGGGGCGACGTTAAGCCAATTTGAAGTGCAGCATTACATGTGCCAACAATGAATGCAGATACAGAAGTAAAAAGAGCAGAGGGATGAGCTCATCAGCCTGCACAGTCTTCTCTTTTACTACCTGATCAGCCTGCTCCAAACAATTCCTTCATGTCACCTAGATTAATGTGCCTCTAAAACCACCATTAAAAGGATACAGACAAGACTTAGGCCGGCTATACACGGTTCGAATCACGGATTATTAATTATTAATGAGCAGGTTTACTGTACTAAGTTGATCGATCAACTTGGGTACAACCAGCCTGCCAGATTCGCTTGCGATTATCGCAAGCGGCTGCTATAGCCACTAGCGATAATCACTGTCTTCTCCCGGTGGGGGCGGCTTCATTAAACAATTGCAGATTTCCCATCAGCACTGCCTGTGTTGATGCGAGAGGCGTGCAAATTTCTTTCCTGCAACCTGTTGCAGGAAAGAAAATTTGCACCATGTATGGCCTGCCTAAGGGCTTGTCCACACCGGGTTTGCTGGGTAAGCGCAAGAGTTTGCCAGGAAGGGAGGGGGGGAGGAGTCATAAGAGAGCCAATCAGAGCTGCAAAGCTGGAGGTGTGCCTCTGTGTAAATCCAGGAAGTGAACAGGCAGCAGCTTCAGCTGCCCACAGTTAAAATGGCTGCAGCCAGACTCAGCGGAGGGAGATTTCTGCAGCATATTTGGCAAGTCCAGAATCACAGTATATATCAAATAATATGCAAAGTAGTTGGAGGGAAGCTTCAGAATGACAAAGATGTTTTCATTACAAATAATGTGAGCAGACCGCAGTTCCTCTTTAAAATGTGTAAAAGCAAAAAACAAACAAAAAAAAAAGGAACGAACATTTAGACTTGGTAAGGACCGAGTCAAATTATGTGTTTAACCAGCCACTTGTGGTCTCCATCGGAAAGCCTGTGTGACAGGTGACAAGGCAGAAGCACAATTGGTTTCCTGTGGCTCAGTGTTGTCACCCTATAACAGTAAGTGCCTGCACAAGGAACTTAATAGCAGAAACCCCAGGTATTTTTAATGACAGCTACATACTTTAAAATGAAATTAACATATTAAAACATATACTGCATTTTAATTTTTAATGATTGGGTTTAACTCTGCCTTACAGTAATTGTGAGCTTATTTTCTATTCCCTTGTGTGAACTTGACTCCACGGTACTAACTGGCTCCTAAACAAAGCGTTTGTCTACCCACAATTCTTAGATATGGCACTGATATAAATGTACTATCTGCATGTTGCAAATACAGCGAGTATGACTTTGAAATACAGCGGAAGGCTTACTAGGGCAAAGCGTCCCTAGTGCTTAGCAAATGGCTGTATAACTGCATCTCCAGTTTCAAACTCCTCATTAGCTCTACGACAGGAGACACGATGACTGATTCGCGCTGCCATCTCAAAGTGTAGAATGGGAACTCTGAAATAAAAATATCCTACGGTGAAGCTGCAGGACACAAAAGGCAGCCATGGTGTGCGCTGGACCAAAATACCAATAACCAAAACAAGCAAAATGTAGCTTTAGGATTTCCTACAAAACTATAAAAGACTGCGGCAGTATGAGTCAAAGTCCTATTTGTTATATCATTCAAAAATATGAATGTAATCAAAAGGAGCACTAAGGAGTTTTTTTTCACTCTGGTCTAAGGACCGATTAAAAAAAAAAAAAACGCTGAAAGCAAAAATCTTCAGCCCGCAGACTGAGTCAATAGCTCCTCGCTGTACAGGGGTGGAGGGAAAGGATCGTTGCAGTCTACTTGTTTCAGCAAAGCATAAATACAATATTTCCCTAGACATTAGGTCTGTTGAAAATAATCGTAGCATCGATGCATCGCGATTCGACTATACACGATGCGGCATCGATGCTACAAATGGAATAGAAATCCATGTGCATTATGTCACGGGGTGCATGGTTTGGTATGGCCGGTACAAGAAACAAAGCAACAGCCTCTCAATCTTTCAAACCCAAAAGAACCTTTGAAATAATTCGGAGGTTTAGAAAATCCTGTTTAAAAAAAAAAAAAAAAAGTGATATAGAGATAGAGATCTAGATCTCACGACAAATCATAGTACATTAGAAAGAACGGCAAATTTAAATAAAAGCAAAATTGGTATAACTAGGGTGTTAGAGCACTCCTTTGCACATTGAGAAATAATGTGAAAGGCCTTAGTCACATGGGGCGTAGCAATGCACACACACAGTGCAAGGGCCGTGTATACCTGCATGAGGATACATAGGTGTCCTGTTTATCTCCATGCAGGAATCCCATTATTGTTTATTGGGATTAAATAGTCTGTACAGACACACACACTATTTCCGATTTGCCATTTGTGCGTGTAGACAGCCAGTACAGATGTCAAATAGGAGCAGCTGCTGCGTCCCGATAAACATAAAAGAGACTGTCTGTATTCGGATGCATGAAACACCCGTGCATCTCTTTGCTGGTAAACGCAGCCCTCGTACAGGGGGAAAGCATTGATATGTCCCATGTGAACAAGGCCAAAGTTGTAGTGTCCTCTTAAGGCCCATACACACGATTGAACTTTTTCACAACAAACATGCAAATTAGCTGTTTCAAGGCAACATCCAACCGTGTGTACGCTCCAATCGGACAAACTTTTTCGGCTTTCGGACAAATGTTGGCTGTGCGAACAGACAAACTTGGCGGCAACAAAAGTCCTACGTCGGCTAGTCCGATCGGGTGCACACAAAACCAGCGAACTTTAGTCCAAAGTACAAACACGCATGCTCAGAACCAATGCAAAAGATCAGACAATACAGAAGTGGACTAAAGGGTGGCGCCGGAGAATTGAACTTCCTCTTTTGAAGTGTCGTCAGTACGTTGAAACGCCACTACGTTCATGTTTGTCGCCTAAAAAGTCCTGCCGTGTGTATGCAATACAAGTTCATGGCCAACGCCCTTTGGACAGAAATCCACGGAAAAGATTGTTTAAAGTCTGATCGTGTGTACGAGGCTTTAATGCAAAAGCATCCCTTTACAATGGTGGTCAGTAGAGAAAAGCCCTGTTCTGCATTGCTAATCAGGGTATAACTGACGCCTTGCATTATTGTCAGTAGGAAATTGCACCCTTACATTAGTGGGCATTATAGGTGGAGATCAATCTGTCACTGCTTGGGAAGCACCTAGAACCCTCTGGAGGAACACTAGGATTCCAGGTTCCCTTGTGGAGAAAGCCTGGCTAAGTTCTAAAGCGTTACTAAACCCACAACAGTAAAATCAGTCTATATATGCAGTAAAACATGCTTGTTATATACTCACTGTTGAACCTAAGGGGTTAATCATCCGTATGGTGTTAAAAAAAAAAAGGCTGTTTGATCCTGTCTTCTCCCCTTCTTTTACTGTCCCCAAGCCATCTGCTGATAGTACAGAGCCTTGGAGTCACTCCGCACACGCTCAGTTTGAAATGTAATGCTAGTTTTTATTTTGTTTTTTGGTGCACGTGAACAGCCCAGGGCCAATCAGCACTGTCCAGACAGAGGGTCAAGGGTCATGCAGCCTCACAGGACAGTCTGAAGAGAATGAAAACTCCTACAAGCTTTAACCGTACACCGATCGAAGTCATAAGACTGCTATATACTGCTGAAGAGAAAAGGTATTTAGCCATTTATATTTACCAAAATATTTGCATTTCCATGTTCTGTGTACTGTGGGAGACCAGATATAGTGAATTGCAGAGTCCTGAGTTTAGTAACACAAAGCATATATCCTCATTTTCACAACATGGACGGATTTTTCCCATCTCTACTGCCCAGACCAAGGTGTCCCTAGCAGTGCGATATTAATGGTTTTCCTACAAGTGTGGAAACTGGGAGCAGTATAAAATAAAAAAAAAAATAAAAAAAAAACAGTACCCTCTTACAGCAGCAAGTTATGCTTGCTGCATGGGCAGGAACGTGACCTACTGCCACAGTATAGGTCTAATCACCCAACTGAAGAGTCCTGGGAATGTGGAACTGGAAACATTGCAGGCGGAATCAGTTCGTTTCCAAGAAAGTGTTCTGAGAGTCTGCAGTTTCTGCACAGCTACCGAAGGACAGAGTAATAAAAAAAAAAAAGACCTTTATACTTCGGGTAGTTGCAATGACATTTCTAACTGGGCAGAATACATACTATGCATTCTAGATTTGTATTAGAAGATTGACAAGCCAATTATAGTGGGGTTTTAAGTTAGAAAAACCTGTGATTGTCGGAGATTGCTCCCCCCCCCCCCACCCCTTCATTTTCTGACTAAAGCTCCACTTTAACTGAAGTAGAGAAAAAAAAAAATTAAGGTCATCGGCCTGACTCTACAAAAGGGCAGGACTATGTAAATATCAGAAATAGACAAAACTAAATTCCCATGGCAGGTAAAGCGGTTCTCATATTTAATGTATGTACAGTAAAACCTTGGTTTGAGAGCGTTTTGCAAGACAAGCAAAATGTTTTAATAAATTTTGACTTGATATGCAAACGATGTCTTGATATACAAGTAGCGTCATATCACAACTGAGTATAAAAGAGAAGAGAGGCGCCTCTAAGTGTAGCAATATGGTTACATTTATTGAAGGTGCAACATATTGCTACACTTAGGAGGAGCCTCTCTTCTCTTTTAGGCCACGCTTCCACGGAGTCCGCCGGCTCAGCGGGAGATCAGTCCATTGATCTCTGCTGAGCCGGCGGATGACAGGTCCCTCTCTGCTCACTGAGTGGGGAGGGGCTTGTCAGGCGCCGCTGCCGCCTATGGAGAGATCGGATGAAAACGGACAGCATGTCCGTTTTTATCCGATCTCACCCGATCTGATAGCGACGGACCTGGACGTAGGGCCATACGTCTGCTTTTAGCGGATCGGACCGGGTCGGATGTCAGCGGACATGTCGCCGCTGACATCCATCGCTCCATAGGCTAACATGGAGCGCCCGTTCAGGTCCGCCGTCAAAACTGACAGGCGGACCTGAACAGTCCGATCATGTGAAAGGGGCCTTATACTCGGTAGCTCCTGCTGGATTTTGCTTCTAATCCCCATGTGAAGGGGAAGTATTTTATGGTTACACAACCTGATCACACTGCTATAATCTTTTTATATGGACTATAAACCGAAGGACCTATGGAGTAAATGGTTGTGGAACGAATCATTTGAGTTTCCATTATTTCTTATGGGGAAATTCACTTTGATATACAAGTGCTTTGGATTAAAAGCATGTTTCTGGAACAAATTATGCTCGCAATCCAAGGTTTTACTGTATTTAACCATTTTTGCTGCAGTTTAGCTTCAAGGAGTCAGGAAAGTTTGTTTTTTGTTTTTTTTTTCCTATAGACCGAAAACACAAAGCTAAAAAGGACTCATCGTTTGTAAGGCATGCAGGCTACCTGGATTCTGGAAATGGCCCAGTCCTGATTCCAGCCCACTACATTGCACAATCTGAAGCAGTGGCCTGCTTTTCTTTTGAGAAGATTTCAGACAAATCCCCAATTTGCTCTGTTTTACATTCAATAGGCTAAATACACTGCAAGGCCCGAGCATTCTGAATTCAGACCATTCTAAAGCCTCTTTCAGCGCCGACTTCCAACCCGACTAAAATATTCCGTACTGCAAACTTCCCCACTCATGGATCACTGTCAGGCAACTTCTGGAAGCATCCCTTCTCCCTGCACTGCCCTATTTCTCTCCTCCATACAATAAAACATTAATCTTATTCCCAGGGAAAATGCAGCACAGACTCCGGCGGGCGGCAGGGGTTCACCGGCTGCTTTCGCTTCAAATCACGTACAAAAATATAATGGATAACTGCTCTGGTGTTCACTCCTGTGACCTCAATCTAATCATTCCTTCACCCCCTGTGGAATGTAAGACTACTGTCATGAAGCCATCTCCTTCCTGCATCGCATAAAGAGAGCCTAAAAAAGAGCAGAAGTAAAAAAAAAAAAAAAATGATTCTGCAGCTATGAACTATCCTCTGGTTTCATAGTGGAATCCTGGATAAAACTTTGATATGGATGTAAGGGAACATATCCATCTGTAATGCCCTGCAGATATTTGTGCAGGGTGACAACATTAAAAGGCAAAATGCTCCCTGAAGATAGAAACAAAATTGGTTATATAATGCTGGTATGGCTCAGAAGCCAAGCAAAACAAAAAAACAATTCTGACCTCCGAATCTATTAAGGTGCTCACGGAGGTCCACTGATCCTATCCAGAGCCCTACACCGGGCACATCACCAGATTTTTGAGGCTTTGCAGGAGAATGGTTGTCACAGAAATCTCAGTATGGATCTGCTTTCATTCCCAATCAATATCAGGTACAGGGGATCGGTACGCTCACACCCCGATATGCTTGTTTTTTACATTTTTCTATACACACATCTGTTAAAGCCACTGAGATCCATCAAGCGCTTGAAACTTGCTAAATGCCTGTTAAAACCTGCTAAGAGTTTATTTAAAGCTACAGACAGCACTCCAATTAAGATCAGAATAAACCTAAACTGGAGATGAAGGGGGCTTTAAAAATAGGGAACTCCAAGCATGCACCCTCCCCCCTAGTATTTTTTTTTTTTTTTAAGATGTATAAAAAAGGACAAGCGAGTGCCACTAAAGCCTAGGAGACACGGGCCGAAAAGTCAGGCGTCATCGGCCAGTTCAACAGAAACCGGACGACATTCAGTCTGTGCGTTCGGCTGGCTTACGTCAAAGGCTTGTGACCGAAAAAAGGTCTGCCGACCGGCTCCCGATCAACGCTCTCAGCCGCTGACCCAAGTGTTCTGGCGGGCATCCCTGTCAGAACACAATAGCTCAGCAGGGGAGATCGCTGTACTAACATTGGATTGTTAGTACATCAGCTCCAAAACTTGTGGTGTGCACTAGGCTTAGGCCTGTGCGTTAACAGTTCCCGGGATATGGGGGGCATGCAAGTGACCACCTGGGTGCACAAGGTACGGCACACATTTTTTGTATAGGGTGGTGGAGAACGGTAAAAAAAAAAAAAAAAAAAAACGCTTAAGAATGGTAGGTGCGTAGTAACTGGTTCCTAATGGCTCACTGAACATGATGCTTTTCAGACTCGTACTTTTTATTATTATTACAGGTACTTTTACAGCGCAGTCAATTTATGCAGCGCTTTACATATATTGTTTATTCACATCAGTCCCTGCACTCAAGGAGCTTACAATCTAATGTCCCTAAAGCCCAGGTCCACACTGACAGGGGGAATGAAATCGCTCATTCCTGCATGTCAGTCCCGACTTCGGGGGGGCGATTTCAGAGACATCTGTGCGGGTTTCTGCACAGATGTCTATTGAAATTGCAGCCGAAGTTGCCAAAAGTAGTACAGAAACTACTTTTAAATGGTGCGGCTCCGCAAAGTAGGCGGTGCACCGATTCAGACGGAGGCATTGCCGGCAATAGCCGCCGATTTGACATGTCAAATCGCTGCAATGTGAACCAGGGCTAACTCACATCCATGCACATAGGGCCAATTTAGACAGAAGCCAATTAACCTACCAAAATGTCTTTGGAGTGTGGGAGGAAACCGAAGTGCCCGGAGGAAATCCGCGCAGACACAGGGAGAACATGCAAACTGCAGGCAGGTAGTTCCATGGTTGGAACCTAGTGCTAGGCGGAAGTACTATTTGAAAAGGGAAGACAAAAAAAAAAAAAAAAAAAAAAGTGTTGTTCCCAAAGGCTTATAATTTTAGGCTCTACCTCAGTATTGCAGGCATACTGGCTACTAAGCTGCAAAGCTCCAGGGGTTTGCCCATACCTGCACTATATAAAAATATAGGTATTGATTTACTAAAGACAAAATATACTGTGCACTAGAAGTGCACTGCAAGTGCAGTTGCTCTAGATCTGAGGGGAGGCTTTGACATGAGGGGAAGCTCTGCTGATTTCTATCATCCAATCAGGTGCAAGCAAAAATGCAGTTTATTTTCCTTGTATGTCCCCTTCAGAACTAGTGCACAGACTAATTTAACTTTAGTAAAATCAACCCCATAGGCTTGCCATTTGTAATAAAAAGATGCAAATAAACATTCAAGACAGCTTCACCCTTATAGCAGGCCCAGAACTGAAATCTGAAGCTGGTCAATCTCACAGGGTTTAAAACCCAATTTAAAGCGGAGTTCCACCCATATAAAAGTCAGCAGCTACAAAAAGCTGTAGCTGGTGACTTAATAATCGGGCACTCACCTGTCCCGCTGTCCAGCGATGCGGGCGAATGACTCCTCTCCCTCTCCTCGGCACTGGCATTGTGACTGTGGGCGCACGGCTGTGGCTCCACAGCCGGGCACGCACTGCACATGCCGCGCGCTGTGATTGGCCGGGCAATCATCTGGGATCTGACACATGTCCCAGAAGATTGCACGGAGGGAGGGGGTAGAGGTGAACTTCATTCCGCCGCCCCCCCCCCCCCCCCAAAAAATGACATGCCAAATGTGGCATGTGCGGGGGGGGTCACCTTCACTTAAAGCAGAAGTTCCATTTTTGAGTGAAACTCCGCTTTAATGTGGGAAAGCAATAGTAAAAAAACGTTTGTCTACAAATCCCAATTAGAAGCCGCAGAGAACCTTTAGGCCTCATGTACACTGCTGGTAAATGGACGTTTAGGAGCAGTTGGGCGTTTTCTTCAGCTGCCCCTGAACTAGAGTTGCCACCTCATCCCTTTAAACCCCAACACATATGAATTACACAGGTTCTGAGGCTAATTAAATGCAGATAAGGCACCGAGTTTAATTACCACCTTAATCAGACACAACAACCTGTGTAATTCATGTGTTCGGGTTTAAATGGATGAGGTGGCAACCATACCCTGAACTCTCCTCGGTTATCTTACCAGTACATGTACACAGGGGCATTTATAATCGTTTCTAGGCAGCTGAGTTTAGAAGCATTTTTTGTAAAGCAAAGAACGCATTCAGGATGGATGTTCAGAGGCATTCGAGACGCCTGTAACAGCTTGTAAACACGGTAACCTGCGTTTAGCCGCGTTTCGTTTACAGGGCATTTTTTTTTTGACTATTTGAGAGAAGAAAAAAAAAAACGCAAATGCGGCAAAATATTTTTAAACAGTTACGGTCTTTCCAGTTGAATTGTTCAGGAGAGGTTGTGAAACGTCCCGTGTACATTAAGCCTAACATGTTACTGTGCCTAGACAATCTCCACGCTTATAGCCTTACAGCAGCCTACAGGTACTGCTCCTGCTTTTGAAAGCTGGATTAGATTTATGGTGTCATTGGGTGTGGGGTTTTAACACCAGTGGCGCTGCCAAGTGATGGTATGCAGATACAGCAATAAGGGCTTCTCCTGAGAGCAACACAACACTTCAATGATTGGACAACATAAGCCTGGGGCAAGATAGCAGCTGCAGAATGCCTACAGTCTATGCCAGACACTCAGCTTTATAACACAGAGGGACCCTTAAAAGGACCAAGTTCAACTTTTTTTTTTTTTCTAAATTCCAGCTCCCCTATGTACCAATATAGCATCAATGCACTTTTGCAAAAATATAACAGCTTTCCATTTATTCTACGCACGCTACCTCACTGTCCTTTATGGCCGTTTAAAAACACTGCTCGATTATTTCTGCCTTACTTCCTGGACAGACTTCAGGTCATGACACAGTAAGGAGTTGACCAGCTGAGGGGCGGATGATTGGGGGGGTGTGTGCTAATGAGATCAGCTGGTCAACTCCTTCCTGTGTCATGACCTAAACTCTATCCAGGAAGTAAGGCAGAAGTAATTGAGCAGTGTTTTGAAAGCCATAAAAGACCGTAAGGTAAGAGTGCGTAGAATAAATGGAAAGGGGATTTTTGCAGAAGTAGTAAAATAATACTATATTGGTTGGAATTTAGAGAAGAAAAAAAAAAAGAAAAAAGTGAACAAAGGTGAACTTATCCTTTAAAATAAAAGTTGCGCTCTCAGGGAACCCCTGCTAAAAAGGACTATGATAGATTAGTGTGATGGTCAGTGGGAAGAATGCTCCTTTTCACTTGTGGCCATTGGAAGAATTTACAGATAGCTGAAAAGATCAAAGGCGTCAGTGGTAACTTATCCAAGAGGCAAAAATTGATCGTTGCTCAAGGAACCCCTCACAAATCTGTGGAGGAACCCTGGTTAAGAAACCCTCTTCTAATGTCATTCACAACTGACTTACACTAATACAGTACAGATTTGCTACATCCACTTTAATATTTGCTTTTCACAAATTACATACAGTAAAGCATGTCGGTGTTGACTCTACATGGCTTTCTTTCTCAACACACCACTGGAATATAAAAAGGACCGGAGGACAAGATAGTCACATGATGTGCAATACGCTTCTAGAACATAAAAGGGCTTCTAAGCTACAACCAACCCCTAAACAAGCCCTCCTAGATAATGCAGCATTATAATCCACATTATCATAAGATATACCACTGCAATATAAAATGTGTGCAGGGGGGTGCACACGGTTTAGCATAAAATACGTACAAAAAGGGACATAATAAAATTGCTGAGGCTTGTAGGTTTATAAAAAAAATATATATATATATATATGAAAAACACCAACATGTAGTAATCACTGAAGGAACTGCCATGTAATATGCACCTGCGATATAAAATTCTAACGAGCAATACTGTGTATTATATAACACTTCAGACAAACTATATGCATTGTGTCAGTACAACCCACAATGCAGCAGCAGAGCAGTGATGTGTAGTATGAAAACCGCCGAGGCACCGATACCCTGCTGTATGTCGCTGCTGCGCCAATATGTGAAAAACTGCATGGAAGGAGGTGGGCTGGGTGCACATTAATTAAAAAACAGAGGGACTGGAATCCGTGAGCCGGGTCTGATCTACCTTGGCAATCAATGCAAAAAAAAAAAAAGTGCAAACCGAAGAGATTGCCAAGATTTGGTCTGTGTTGCCATGGAGACAGGACAGCGAAAGCAGCACTTGTCAGGAGGTTACTTGAACATACATGGAATCTCACCGTGGAGACAAACAAGCCGCTC